>CAUYLG010020118.1:0-23427 GCA_963573385.1 Cacajao melanocephalus | reverse complement strand
TAGTTACTTATTACAAGTCGCAGGGGCCAAGATGGCGTGGGTTTGGACTGCTTGCCTGTCACATTAGGGTTACAGAGAGCATTTTCAGCAGAAAGCTGAGGTATGGTTGAGGTATTTACCATGTCACACTTAGACCTAAAGAGTAAAATAGACAAGAGATATGAATAGGATATTTAAAATAAGGGAAACATAAAAGGCCAGTAAACAAATATAAACTCTAACAACAGAAGAAATACAAATGAAAACAAACAAAATTCTTCCTTTGCCTATCAAATCAGAGATAATTTAAAAGACTAATAAGATTCTGTATTTGTCTGGGTTCAGTAAACAGAACTATATTATGCTGCTGGTGAGAGTTTTGCATTCCCACCAGCAGTGAATGAGAGTTCCTCTTGTTCCATGTCCTCACCAGCACTTGCAATTGCATAAGATTGTTTTTATTTGATCCATTCTTATAGATCTGTGCTGATAATTAATTATAACTTTAATATGAATTTCCCTAATGACTAACACTATTAAACATGTTTTCATTTATGCTTATTTGCAATGTATACATCTTTTTTGGTTAAAGTGACTGTTAAGATATTTTGACAATTTTTTAATTGGTTTGTTTTATATTGGTTGAGTTTTATGAGTGTTTTACATATCCAGGACATAAGTCATTTATAAAATATGTAATCTGTAAACACTTTTGCCAGTGTGGCTTATCTTTTCACTTTCTTAACAGTGTCATTTACAAAACAAAAGCTTTTAATTTTCCTAAAGTCCAATTTGTCTTTCTTTTTTTTTTAATGGATCATGCTTTTGGTGTCATACCTGAACATTCATTGTCAAAGCCAAGATCACACAGTTTTTCTACATTTTCTTCTAGAAGTTACAACACTGTTTATGTTTTCCATTTACAGTTTCTGTTTTTAATTCATACTTAATGCATTTACATTTAAACATATGAGGCATTTTTAGTTAATTTTTCTATAATCTGTGAGGCATGTATTGAAGTTCATACCTTGGACATGCATCTAGTTGTTTGGTTCTATTCCTTCTTTTCCAATCTATATTTCTTCAGATTTTCTACATAGAAAATTATGTCATCTGCAAATAAAAAGAAATACTTTTAGCTTCCAATTTGTATGCCTTTTATTTCTTTTTCTTGCTTTGTTACACTGGATGAGACTTGTGTTATGATGTTGAATAAGAGTGTCCAGAATGGATACCTTTGCCTTGTTTCCAGTCATGGGGGAAAGGATTTGGTCTTTCACCATTAAATATTATATTAGCTTGAGGATTATTTTGTAGAAGGATCTCACCAGATCTACTCATAGTTTGTAGAGAATTTTTATCGTTAATGAAAGTTGAATTTTGTCAAGACTTCTCTGCATCGATGACTATGCTCATGTGATTTTTCTTCTTTAGACTAGATTGTATTGATTGATTTTCAACTATTGAACTATTGAACTGGCCTTCATTCCTGGGATAAATCCCACTTGGTTGTGGTAAGTTATTCCTTTTATATATTGACAAATTCAGACTGGTAAAATGAGGGATGTGATGGTTAATATTGAATGTCAACTTGATTGGATTGAAGGATGCAAAGTATTGTTTCTGGGTGTGTCTGTTAGGGTATTCCCAAAGGATATTAACATTTGAGTCAGTGGACTAGGAGAGGCAGACCCACCCTCAATCTGGGTGGACACTATCTAATCAGCTGCCAGTGCAGATAGGATAAAAGTAGGCAGAAGAACATGGAAGGACTAGGCTAAGTCTTCTGGCCTCCATCTTTCTCCCATGCTGAATGCTTCCTGCCCTTGAACACTGAACTCCAAGGCTGCACTGTCAGCTTCCCTGCTTTTGAGGTTTTGGGACTTGAACTGGCTTCCTTGCTCTTCAGCTTTGCAGGAGGCCTATTGTGGGACTTCTTGTGATTGTGATCGTGTGAGTCAATATTCCTTAATAAACTCCCTTTCATATATACATATAGCCTGTTAGTCCTGTCTCTCTAGAGAACCCTGACTAATACAAAGGATATTTGTCTTAATTTTCTTTATTTGAACTATATTTGTCTTGACTGGTGTCAGGGTAATGTTAGGGCTGTAAAATCATTTGGGAAGTATTTCTTCTTCTGTATTAGTTTTGTATTACTGTCATAAGAAATTACTACAAGCCTAACATCTTGAACAATACAAATACATTATCTTACAATTATCTAGGTCAGAAGTCCAACATAGCTCTCACCAGGAAGAGACCAAGAGTCTCATTTCTTTCTGGAGGCTCTAGGGAAACATCTATTCCTTCCTCATTGAAGTTGTTGGCAAAATTCAGATCCTTGGGTTTGTAGAACTGAGATCTCTGTTTTCTCAGGCAAATCAACAACATGGATGTTGTAAATATCTGACAGACTTTAAACTAAGAGCCATTCCCAGTTTTCAGAGACCAACCCACATTTCTTGGCTTATGACCCTCTTTCTCCATCTTCAAAGCCAGCAATGGCTGGTCAAATCATCACATTTTGAATTATCCTCCTCCTTCTTTCATCTTGTCTCTCTGGTCAATCTGGGAAATGTTCTCTGCTTTTAAGAATTAGATTGGGTCCACCTGGATAATCCAGGTAAATGTCCTCAACTCAAGGTTCAAACCCTTAATCAAATCAGCACAAAATCCCTTCTGCAATGTAATGTAGAGTTTGCAGAAATTAGATATGAATCTATTCAAAATTAGATGTGGATCAAAGGAACATTATTCTGCTACTACATATTTTGTTTTCTGGAAGAGAGTGTGTACAACTGGTGCTATTTTTTTTTTTAAATGTTAGTTAGCATTTGCCAGTGAAACAATGCAGGTCTAGAGTTTTGTTTTTGGATGGTTTTTAACAACGAGCTTAATTTTTTAAAATATTAATAGGGCTTTTTAGATCATCTATTTAATCTAGGGTGTTGTTCAAATTGGACAGTATCTCTTGATCTATCTTCAAGTTAGCTGTCTTTCTCCTCTGTCATTTCCATCCTTCCATTGAGTCCATCCAGTGAGTTTTAAATTTTGGTTTTTGCAGTTTTCAGTTATAAAATTTCCATAGGTTCTTTTTTATGTCTTCCATTTCTTTGCTGATAATTTATATTTTAAGAGTGATGATTCTTTTGAGCATTTTTATAGTAGGTTCTTTAAAGTCTGCCAGATATTTACAACATCTGTATCACTGATTTTGGTTTATATGCTGAACACTTTGAATATTATGTTCTGAAATTCTGGGTCTTGTTCAAATCTACCAGTTTGGTGGTACTTCAAATACTGATGTTCTTCTCCAATACATCTTCTGGTTAATATTTACTTTTCAGATACCTGAAATATCTACACCACATGTTCTGTCTGGTTTTCATAGCTGTGTTCACTGCTAGAGAAAGTTGAAATGCATTTATTCCATGTTACCTAGAACCAGAACTGCTCTGTATAAATTTTTATATTACTTTTATTTTTTTATTTTGAATTAAAAAATAGCAAACTTATAAAAAAAATTGCAGGGACGGTACAGAAAAATTTTCCCTGAATTATTTGAAAGTAAGTTGCCAGCCTAATGGCCCATCTATCCTATGAGAGGCAGAATTTTAAGATAATCCCTATGACTTTCACCTTATAGGGTTACTCCTAACACTATGTTACATTATATAGCAAAAGGAAAATTATCTGGGTAGGCCTAATCTAAGCTTGTTAACAGGAGAAAGTTTTATCTGGCTGATGGCAGCAAGAGAAGTCAGAGAGATTTGAATCATGATAAGGGTTGAATGCATCTCCATTGCTGGCCTTGAAGCTGGAGAGGGCCACATACAAGGACCAGAAAGAAGCTTCTAGGAGCTGAGAGCAGCTGCCTGTCAAAAACCAGCAAAGAAATGGGACCATCAGTTCTACAACTGCAAGGAACTGAGTTCTGCAAACAACCTGAATGTTCTTGGAAGGGGATCTTCTCCTGGCCCTCCAGATAATAGCCCAGGACAGCCAACACCTTGATTTCAGTCTTGGGAGACCCTAAGCAGAAAACCAGCCAAGCACACCCAGAATACTAACTTGCAGACCTATGAGCTAATAAATGAGTGTTGTTTCAAGCTGCTTAGTGTGTTGTAATATGTTACATGCAATAGAAACTAAATATAATCCCAAATATATTTAGTACATATTTCCCCAAAACACAGACATTTTCCTATATAACTGCAATACAACGATCAAAATTTTAAAAATTAACATTGATATATTACTGCTATCTAAACTTAGAACCCAATAAATTTTCACCAGTTATTCCAGCAATGTTCTTTATAGCAAAAGGATCCAGTTCACAATCACCTGTTGCATTTAATTGCTGACTCTTTATTATCCTTTTGTATAGAGTATGCCCTTAGGCTTTCATTGACTTTCATTACCTTATAGTTGTTATTTTCTAGAATGTCCCTTATTTTGGATTTGCTTCATATTTCCTCTTGAATGGATTCAGGTTATGCATCTTTGGCAGGACTATTATGGAACTGATGTTGTAGTATTCTCTTTCTCTTCTATCAGGTGGCACACAATTTTGATTTGTCCCATTACTTATAATGTCCTCATTGACCATTTGTTTAAGATAGTCACTTCCAGGCAATTTTGGTACTCTTTTTTCCACTGTAATTATTAATATTTCATGGTGAGGCATTTTGAAATTATGTAAATATTTATTGTGTATTTATATATGTATTTTTCATATACTCTCTCATGTTTTCATTTTTTGATTCAAAAGGTTATACTTGTTCTATATTTCTTTATTTTGATGCTCAGTGTCCCGTGTTTGACTTGTAGAAGCTTCTTCAGGCTTACTTCCGTGTCCTTTTGTTATGCCCCCATCATGTCTTTAGCACTTTGCTTTCTGGCACAGCAAGATGTTCCAGATTCATTGGGTTGTTTTCCTGTCCCATCCAACCATTCTCCAAGGATTTCTTGTCCCTTTTATTTAATAACGGCATTTCAAAAGTAAGATATGAACAATTAGGTGTGCTCACTGCTATTGGGATGTTGTGGCTCCCAGGTCCTCTTAGTGGAAAGAATTGGGCAATATTTGTATATACATAGAGAGAGACACACACAAATACATAAATATACATTCACACATTTATATCTATATTTCTGTATCTGTATTCATTGAAGCCATGACTTCACACTGATACCTAACTCCAATATCATACTACCGAGTTCATTCTAGTTTTTTCCTTTTCTGTATTTGTAACTCTCTTCTATGACAATGAGAACATTGGATCCCATTACCCTTACTTGATCAGTCCCCCTATATGTAAATAATTTCCCATTTGCTGCACTCCTCCTTCCCTTCTTGGAAGCTCCACTCGATATCCTCCCAACTGTGAATTACAGCCCCTGGTTTACAACCCACTTTGTAAACCTGCTCTGGCTGAGGCATAGTGCTACAGACTTCCTTGCTACCCAACTCCCACCATACCGGTACATTCCTCACACTGTTAGCAGCATGGACATGCTTCTTAACCTGCTTAGACTCTGAAACTCTGCTCTAGTCTGCCACATACTTCCTCCACTTGGACATCCTCTTCAACCAGATAAAACTCCAATATCCCTCACTTGGCTGTCTCCTGTCTGGGAAGCCCTCATCACAATTCTTAGGCTCTGACTCCCTGTAATGAACTGCTCTTCCAGCATGAATGCCTTCTTCACCCTGCTCAGGCAGACACAGCTCCCTCCTCTCCTCTGATAAAGACACCTATTTTGATTTTCCCCATCTGACAGTGTTAAGATTGAATTGTTGAGGAAGGGAGGGGCTCAGGACAAGAAAAGCAAACATTTAGTTCTGTTTTATGACTGAACTAAGTAACTATATTACCAAGCTAAAAAATATAAGCAGCATTGGTCTTAAATTCAAAAGCAAGTACAGCACTTCATCACAAAAGCATCACCATCTTCATACTCAATTGAGGATATCCTCTGTCAATAACTCCATTAAAATGATGGTAAGGTTGCCTCTGACTACATGTAAGCAGCAGAGGACTCAAAGAATCTTTGTTTTTAACTTTGTGCGGGAAGAAAAAAGGTATATTTGTGAGCCAATCAGCATATAGCTTCTCTCAAGCCTCTGAGATTTCTGGAGACACACCAATTAAACATTATAGATGCCACCAAAGCAGAATGAGAATGAGCACCTGCCTACTACCCTGGCACCTAACTTTCTGAGGAGATGGTCTCTCTCTCTCTCCCCCCCCACACACACACGTGCACACGCGCATAAGATGAAAGAGACAGGCTAGCTTTTGTTAAAGGCCACAAAAGAGGTCAAGACCCCATGTACTCTACATCGGTGACAGAAATGAGAGTTCGCTTCTAGTTGGCATGATCTCAGACACTTTGTGATCAGGGCTGGGCCTTAAGAAATGAGTAGTATGAGGAAGAGGAAGCCAAGATAGAGAAGAAGGAAAATGGAACTCTGCTTCAGAATACCCCTAGTTTCAACCTTTATTAGGTCTTCCTTACTAGCTAAATCAGCTCCTATTCCCCTATATGAGTGAGGCTGTTCCTACTTTGTTTGAAGATCCATAACAACCTGCCTCAAGGTGCCTTGTAAGGGAGACCAATTGTCCTCATTCCCTCCTCATTGCCCTACAGATGTGCTTATTTTCTCTAAATCTATAACTAGAATCAAATCCCAGTATGCTGGGGTGTGGGGAAGTGGGAGGATTGAAATTACAAAATCAAATAGCTCACACACCAGATGAATTACAAGCTTTTTAATATTTATATTGTTATAATGGAAAATATAACCTTACCTATTTCAGCCTCATTCTTGGTTGGGATCCCAAGACAACTGGGTGTGAACTACTGCTAAATTCCAAGTGGAGAGTATGGTGATAAAAGCAGGTTTTGCAACGGACATGAATGAGCACTGATTTTGTTGCACTTAGATAACCACTGACTTGCAGCCTGCAAAAGACATTTGAGAGGCCAAGAAGATTGCTGGAAATCAGAAGAAAGTTTTTTGTCTTTTTCTTTTTGAGACCAAAAAAAAAAAAAATGGCTGAAGTGCAGTGACACAATCTCAGCTCACTGCAAATGCCATCTCCCAGGCTCAAGCCATCCTCCCACCTCAGCCTCCAAAGTAGCAGGGACTACACAGTTGCACCACCACAGGTGGCCAATTTTTTTTTTAGAGATAGGGTTTCGCCATGTTGCCCAGGCTGGTCTTCAACTTGTGAGCTCAAGTGATCCACCCGCCTCCGCCTCCCAGAGTCCTGGGATTACAGGCATGGACCACAGCGCCTGGCCTGGAAAGGAGTTTCTAATGAGAGCTGTTGGTATTCCATGAGTGCCCCTACATGAGGAATGCATAGGAGCGTTTCATATCACATCAAGCCTGGGGCAAAAATCTTCAATGGGATCATTCAGAGCTGCTGGAACTTGATAACGTAAGCATCCAAATTATTCCTGAGAAATCCAAAAGACAAGAGACTGGCTGACCAGCTATCTTGATATCAGAGTGAAGAAAGTTTGGGGAGAGCCTGGACTCTTTGAATTTGAGAGTCATTTTGGGCAAAGGATGTGTAAGTGGTTTCCTTAGACTTGACACGGGCCATATGGAAGACAGAACTATCTTGGAGATGTCGTAGATTTAGATGATTAGTCTTTTGGAGAAGCAAAAACAAAAATAAACCTTAGAATAAACAACCTGGAGATAAACTGCTGGAAGCTTAAAGGCTAAATAAGGAGTCAAAAGCGACTGCCCAGGGATATGTTCTTCAAGAGAACAGCAAGGGAGAGCTGCTCAACAGAGGGAGACTCCCTATAGCACTCTGAAAAATATCATGCAAGAGGAGGATTCATCAAAAGTGCCAGTACTGGATGGCTATAACAGTATCAATCATATAAGATTTTAATTTCTTTTCACTTCCTCTCTGCTTCATTGAATAGAAACTCTTTTATGACTGGAACTGACAGGAGGATTTTTAATTTACACAAGCAAGCAGAAAAGTTGTGGGCCATACCCTAGATTTCACCCAAAGGACAAGAGTAGAATGAGTTCCAAAGAACAGGTTTGCATAGGCAGCGGGAAAAAAAAAAGTTGGTATATTATCGCATCCTATAAATCCTGTTTATTTAATGTATTTGCCACATTGCCAATAATCTCCAGAATATGTTTGAGAATGGTTTCTGAGGATATTAGCTAAAGGTAGGAAGGAACATAATTTTAGCTACCGTGGTTAGGCATCCTTTCAGCTTAGAGCCATTGCGTTTGTTATTCCTTCTGCCTAGAAATCTACCCTGAGATATCGACCTGTATCACTCCCTCACCTACTTCAGCTGTTTTCTTACAAGCCTTCTTTTGCTGTTTCTCCAATAAGAATTTAAGTTCCAAGAAGACAGAATATTTTGTTTTGTTTTGTTCAGTCCTGTAATCCTTAACACCTAGGATAGCACCAGGCACATAATAAGTGCCTAATAATAATTTGTTAAATTAATAAACACAGCTAAATTAATCATTTGTGCACACAAAAGAGATTCTAAATTCAAGGTGTTATCTCACACAGCTGGATTCTGATTTTTTGCTCAGTTGGTTGACTGAAATATGGGCCTCTGATAGATCACACTAAACAAGATTGGTATTCAAGAGATTGCGGTAGAGGCAAGAATCTAAAGAATCATGGAAAAGGGAATGTTGTTGTATATTTATCATGTGTTATGAGTACATCTACTTCCTAACTATGTCCAGAGAGAGGGCCAGAAAATGTTACTGGTAACAAGAAATTGAGTAATGAACAGGCAAGTATATTTTTAAAGTCTTAAAATGGCTATTCTCCTTAGACAGAGGATACTGAGAGTGACTCTAAAGCTTGATATATCATTTTGATTTCAGTAGTGATGCCAGGATCTCAGGTAAAATAAATTAAGAAGCTGAATTTAATCACTTGAGTGATTAACCAAGGAAGGCCTGGTTACCTTAATATGCACTAGGAATGTCATGATAGACAGAATAATCTGAGTTGGAGGAATTTTTATCCGCTGCTAACTGATCCTGTGATACTATGGTAGAGACCTTATGTTCAATAACTAAATTATGTTCCATTTTTCTCTGAGGTTCATATTCATATACTGCTTTCCCCAGACTGTGTTGCAGTTAGGTGACTGATTTCTGGCCGTTAGAATGTGAGCAGAAGTTATATTTACCAATTTCATGTCTGTTCCATATGAAGACTCCACCATAATCTTCCATGAGTCTTCTCCCTTCGTTTTCCTGATGAATGTAAACACCTGAGACAACCTTGGAAATCACATTTACAGACTGTGAAGCTTCCTGCCATCATGGTCCCTAAAAGACTGCATGGAGCAGATCCCATCCCATCCTACTTGCATTGAACTACTATCTGAATGAGAATTAAATTTTAAGTTTGCTAAGCCTCTGAGATTTTGGAAATGATTGTATAGTAGTTAGTCTACCTTGTCATCTATGTATTACCAGGAGAGAAATGAATAGGTGGTGTGATGGTTAATATTGAGTGTCAACTTGATTGGATTGAAGCATGCAAAGTATTGTTCCTGGGTGTGTCTGTGAGGGTGTTGCCAAAGGAAATTAACATTTGAGTCAGTGGTCTTGGAAAGGCAGACCCACCCTCAATCTGGGTGGGCACAATCTAATCAGATGCCAGCATGTCCAGAATAAAAGCAGGCAGAAGAATATGAAAAGTCTAGACTGGTGTGGTCTTCCAGCCTACATCTTTCTTCCGTGCTGGATGGTTCCTGCCCTCAAACATCAGACTCCAAGTTCTTCAGCTTTGGGACTCTTGGGACTTTGACCACAGACTGAAGGCTGCACTGTCGGCTTCCCTACTTTTGAGGTTTCATGATTCAAACTGGCTTCCTTGCTCCTCAGCTTGCAGATGGCCTATTGTGGGACCTCACCTTGTGATCATGTGAGTCAAAACTCCTGAATGAATTCCCCTTTATATATACATCTATCTCATTTGTTCTGTTTCTTTAGAGAACTCTGACTAATACAGTTGGCCCACTAATTTTTTACTTGATTGAGTGATCAAAAACTCCTAATCATGGCAAACAGAGGGCTGATATAAGCTACTAGACAGATGAGGTTCTCTCTTAATTACAAGACCCAAGTCAGTTCAACCATCATACCCAAGGCCCCTTGTGGAAGGACCTTACTATAACATCACAAGTATGTACTGGGAATAGTCTTCTCCAAAGAACCTGCAGCCACAGTTAAATATCACTAATCCCAACTGATAGATGAGAAACCTGAGACTCAGAAAAATATTTCAAGATCATACACTTAATAAATGGTAGAGCTGGGATTGTGACTTATATTCGTAATTCTTAGATGATGAGATTATTTATTACAAATTTTTATTATATGGTATCCATACCCTGTCATATATATGTGGGGATTTATTCAGCAACACCTTTTAATAAGAAGGGAGGCTGGAGATGAAATGCTTTCTTTTTGGGCTAAGAAGCTTAGTTCTGGGAGCCACATTAATTACCTGGTTCCCAAGTCAGCATAACGTAGAAGAGAAAGAAAATTTAAGGAATGACACATATTTTCTTTTTAGTTTGACATACAAACTTTATCATATAGTAAAATACTTCTTAAATATGTCTATACTTTTCATGCTACTGTTTACATATTGTCGTATTATTGGGAGACAACCGAACTGTTTTATTTATAGTAAACAGTCCTGTCTGGCTATTGCTGTTCTTCTTTGTAATAGTTTGGTTTTTTTGTTTTTGTTGTTGTTTTGGTTTTTAATTTTATTATTATTTATTTTTGAGATAGAGTTTTGCTCTTGTTGCTCAGGCTGGAGTGCAGTGGTGCAATCTCTGCTCACTGCAACTTCCACCTCCCAGGTTCAAGCGATTCTCCTGCCACAGCCTCCCAAGTAGCTGGGATTACAGGTGCGTGCCACCATGACCAGCTAATTTTTGCATTTTTAGTAGAGATGGGGTTTCGCCATGTTGACCAGGCTGGTCTCAAACTTCTGACCTCAGGCGTCCGCCTGCCTCGGCCTCCCGAAGTGCTGGGATTACAGGCTTGAGCCACCACGCCCAGCCCCTATATTGTTTTTTTAAATAGAGATGGAGTCTTGCTCTGTTGCCTAGGCTGATGTCAAACTTGTCAGCTCAAGTAATCCTCTTGTCTTGGCCTCCCAAAATGCTGGGATTACAGATGTGAGCCACTGTGCCTGGTCATATGTTGTTTTTAATAACAGTTTTTAGAAGGTATAACTCATATGCAATAAATATCTTTGAAAGTATATAATTCCATAGTTTTTAGTATATTCATAAGGCTGTACAATCATCACCACTATCTAATTCCAGAACATTTTCGTTACCCCAGAAAGAAACTCCATACGCCTTAGTAGACACTCTTCATTCCTGCTCCCTTTAGCAACCAGCTACCACTTCTGTCTCAACAGATTTGTCTATACTAGACATTCCATACACAAACATACATTCCACATACAACTTCAAAATGTTCATGGCAAAATTGACTTAAAAGTTGAAAATAAAAAATGCAAGATGTCTTTCTCAACATAAACTCCATTGAGTTCAAGACACTTTTGTAAACAACGATACCAGTCATTTAGTCTATCCCTAAAGAACTGAGGGTCCCTGGAATTTAACTATGTCAATGCAGTCTCTTTTACATCATTAACTGAAGAAAAATGGGTACCCTTTAAAGATTTTTTAAGATTAAGAAACAAGAAGAGGTCGAACAGAGCTAAATCAGGACTGTAAGGTGGATGCCTAAAGACTGATTTTCCATCAAAATTCTCCCAAAATTGCTCCTTTTTGATGAGAGAAATGAGCAAGAGCATTGTTGTGATGGAGAAGGACTCTGGTGAAGATTTCCTGGGCATTTTTCTGCTGAAGCTTTGGCTGAGTTTCTCTAACACTCTCATAATAAGCAAAAGTTATCATTCTTTGGCCCTCCAGAAAGTTAACAGGCAAAATGCATTGAGCATCTCAACAATCTTTTGCTATGACTTTTGCTCCTTTTGCTTTGACTGGGCCACTCTCACCTCTTGGTAGACATTTATTTGTGCTTCGTCTTCCGGACCATACTGGTAAAGTGATGTTTCATCTTCTGTTACAATTCTTTGAAGAAGTGCTTCAGGATCTTGATCATGCTTGTTTAAAATTTCCATTGAAAACTCTGCTCTTGGCCTGGCACAGTGGCTCCCTCCTGTAATTCCAACACTTTGGGAGCCTGAGAAGGGAGGATTGCTTGAGCCCAGGAGTTTGAGACCAGCCTGGGCAAATTGGAGAGACTCTACAAAAATAAATAAATAAATAAGGAAGAAAAAAGAAAAAGTTAGTTGGGTATGGCTCATGCCTGTGGTTCAACCTACTCCAGAGGCTGAGGTGGGAAGATTGCTTGGGCCTGGGAGGTCAAGGCTGCAGTGAGCCATGACTGCACCACTGCACTCTAGGGTGACAGAGTGATGTCCTGTCTTGAAAGAAAGAAAAAGAAAAAAAGAAAGAAAGAAAGAAAGAAAAAGAAAGAAAGAAAGAAAGCGGGGGAAGGGAGGGAGGGAGAGGGAGAAAGGGAGAAAGAGAAGACTCTGCTTTTGTCTGTAGCTGATCCAGGTGCAACAATTTTGACATCCATTGAGTGGAAAGTTTGTTCAACTTTAATTTTTCAGTCAGAACCAGTTGAGACATCTGTGGTGTTAGCTATTGCTTCGGCTGTTAATTGTCGGTTCTCTTCAATCAGGGCATGAACAAAATTAACTTTTTCCTCACAAATTGATGTGAAGGTGTGAAGTGAGTGGTCTGCCACTGCAGGCTTCAACTTCAACATTTCCTAGTCCCTTCTTAAAATGAGTTATCCATTTGTGAACTACTGACTTCTTTCAGGCATTGTCCCCCTAAACTTTTTGTAAAGGATCAATGATTTCAGCATTCTTTCCCCCAAGCTTCACCATACATTTGATGTTTTTTCTTGCTTCAGTTTTAGCAGAATTCATGTTGATCTGATAGGGGCTCTTTTCAAACTGATTTCTTATCTTTAGTGCTTCAAACTACATCTCGTTCAGACACCTAATAACAACTAAGTACGAGTTTATTTTGGTGTGCAAAATTTTTAAATATATGCATAGTTTTTTCATAATATGCATTTTTCATGAACTTGTTGAAGATCCCTCAGAGAATCACACAACGTGTGACATTTTATGTCTGGCTTCTTTCACTTAGCATAATATTTTCGAAGTTCATTTATATTACAGCATATATCAGTGCTCCGTTTGTTTTTATTACTAAAAAGTTCATGGATTTTTTTTTCCCATTTGGAAAATAATGTAAAATGTAAGTGGCCCCTGACCATTAAGCCAAACATTTCCAAGTGAATGGCAGGGCCTAGTACAGGATCAGTCAGTAGAACCAACTTCTGCAGAAAGGTCAGAAAAGCAGAACTGCTTTTTAAGAAGGGACTAGAAAATGTTGAAGATGAAGATTCATGGATATACCACATTTTGTTTACTGGCTTATGTATTGATTGACGTTTTCATTGCTGGCATTTTTGGGATTACTGTGAATAATGTTATGAACATTCGTGTACAAGTTTTGTCTGGACATATATTTTCAATTCTCTTGAGTATATATGAGTAGAAATACTGGATCACATGATAGTTCTGCGTATAAATTTTGGAAGTACTACCAAACTGTTTCCACAGCAACTGCTAGCAATGTATGAGGGTCTCAATTTCTCCACAACTTCACCAACACCCATTATTGTTTCTTTCTTTCTTCGTTTTGGTAATAGCCATGCTAGCGGGTGTGAAGTGCTTAAGGGACACATCCCCAGCAGTTCTGCTTTTCTGACCTTTCTGCAGAAGCTGGTCCTACTGATTCATCCTGTACTAGACCCTGCCATTCACTTGGAAATGTTTGGCTTAATGGTCAGGGGTCACTTACATTTTACATTGTTTTCCAAATGGGAAGAGGCATTCTTAGAAATGTGTGATCATGTCCTGCTGCCTTCCAAATGCAGTTTCTGGACCCTGCCATCCTTCTTAGATCTTCTTATGGTAAAGGATCTGAATAGGTCGTCATTCACATGAAGCTATACTTGATTAATTGTGCATAGTGTAGGAAACTTCCAAAAATGAGAATAAGAGAGATGACATCTTATGTGAAAGACTCACAGACTGTTCAACTTCTTTCAGTTCACAAAGATACTAGGGATATGGGTAACACCCTCCACGGGCACCGAGGAAGGAGAACTGTCCAGACCCCAGGCACAATTAGTGCCTGAAGAATATCTTATAGCGTTATTACTCAGCTATTTCCTTTATATAATCCTTTATATATAATCGTATATTAGTTTATAGAATTAGTGCCTGAAGTATAACTTACTGCTTACATATATCTAGCTTTTATAATCACACTTAATACTTATATCTATAATCACACTTAATACTTATATCTACCATACTTAGTTCTATATAATCTTTCTATATAATCATATAGGTATTGTAGTCGGAGCTGTACCGACACATTTAGTGTTGATTTATAGAATCCTTCTATATAACCATATAGTAGTTTGTAGTAGGAGGAATGCCTAGAGCAGTCACAGAACAGAAGCAGTACATGGGAAAACAGCCAGACAAGGACAAGAACCAAAGACCCAGGCAGTGGTGTCCCTGCCTGAAAGGGCATACGCTGTATGGCAGGCTTGGAGCAAGAGCTTCTCCTCCTGATAAAGGAGTTATAGTACTTTGCATCCAGTTCCTGTGGAAAGTAGGCCTCAGGCCTGAGATCCTGGAAATACCCAAGGGAGAACAATCCCTCTGTTGTGACCTGTCAGGGTGGTTATGACCTGTCACGGTGGTTGTACACCCTGTCAGTCTTTTCTCACTTCTGTGCTAGCTCTAATCATCCTCCCATAAATATCTTAAGAGAAGAGCACAAGTCTGTCAGCTCCCACTGCATTGGCTTACAGTATCCTTCTATTAGAAATCCTTTGAAGTCTCCAGCCCCCAGATAAGAAGTGTTGTGTACGACACTTGTTGCACACAGCCCACCTCCTTGCCTCGGTGACCTAATGGGGGTGGACCCCTTTTCTGTACACGACCCTCTACTGTGCATGGCACAGCCCCCTACTGCACATGGCCCACCTCTCTGCCCAGGTGACATAATGTGGTGGCCCCCTTGCTTGTGACTCACGTGATTATGTATGCCCTATTACTAAGCCTATAGATGATGACCTCACTCACAACCCTGCCCCCTGCTTGTAACTAATAAATACAGATGCTTCTGGGCAACTGGGGCTCTCGCTGATCTCCGCTCATAGGTTGCATGGCCTGCCGAGTCCAGCTGCTCTTCACCAGTTCTTCAGTGTCCTGTCTGTTTACTTCTCAGATCCTGCACCTCTGCACAACTTAAGGGACACTGCACAACCCTGTGGGGCCCTACAGCACTACAAGGGATCTTGCCTTTGCACTTGAGTGCTGTGACAACATTCCTGTTGTTGTGTTTTTCCTTAAAAGAAATATGGTTGCTGGGCATGGTGACTCATGCCTATAATCTCAACAATTTGGAAGGCTAAGGTGGGAGGACGGCTTGATCCCAGGAATTTGAGACCAACCTGGGCAACATAGTGAGACCTCGTCTTGGCAAAAGTTCAAAAATTAGCTGAGGCTGGGGCTGTGTGGCTCGTGCCTGTAACACCAACACTTTGGGAAGCCAAGGAAGGCAGATCACCTGAGGTGAGGAGTTTGTGACCTGTCTGGCCAACGTGGTGAAACCCTGGCTCTACTAAAAATACAAAAAAATTTATTTTGAGCCGATGGGTGTCATTGCCTGGGCTTCTTGAAGACAGCATACATTTGAGCCTTGGTTCTTTAGCCAGCTTGCCACTGTGTGTCTTTTGATTGGGGCATTTAGCCTGTTTACATTTAAGGTTACTATTGGTATGTGTGGATTTTATCCTGTCATCATGATGGTAGCTTGTTATTATGCAGACTTGTTTGTGTGGTAGCTTTATAGTGTCATTGGTCTCTGTACTTGTATGTTTTTGTAGTGGCTGATAATGGTTTTTTCTTTCCACATTTAGTATTTATTTCAGGAGCTCTTGTAAGGCAGGTCTGGTGGTAACAAATTCCCTCAGAATTTGCTTGTCTAAAAAATATCTTATTTCTTCATCATTTATGAAGCTTAATTTGGCCAGATAAGAAATTCTTCATTGGAATTTTTTTTTTTTTTTGAGACAGAGTCTTGCTCTTGTTGTCCAGGCTCCACCTCCCAGGTCGTAGTGATTCTCCTGCCTCAGCCTCCCGAGTAGCTGGGATTACAGATGCCCACCACCACACCTGGTTAATATTTGTATTTTTAGTAGAAGCGAGGTTTCACCATGTCGCCCAGGCTGGTCTTAAACTCCTGACCTAATGATCCACCCACCTCGGCTTCCCAAAGTGCTGGGATTACAGGCATGAGCGAGTGTTCTCGCCAGAATTTCTTTTCTTTAAGAATGTTGAATATAAGCCCCCAGACTTTTGGCTTGTAAGGTTTCAGCTGAGAGGTCTGCTGTTAGACTGGGGGGCTTCCCTCTGGAGATGACCTATCTTTTATCTCTAGGGGCCTTTAACATATTTTCCTTCATTTCAACCTTGGAGAATCTGATGATTGTGTGTTTTGGAGATGATCTTCTTGTAAAATATTTTGTGGAAGTTCTCTGGATTTTCTGAATTTAAATGTTGGCCTCTCTAGCTAGGTTGGGGAAGTTCTCATGGATGATATCCTGAAATAAGTTTTCCAAGTTGCTTCCATTTATCCCATCTCTTTCAAAGATGGCAGTTGAGTTGTAGATTCAGTCTCTTTATATAATCCCATATTTCATGGAAATTTTTGTTCACTCCTTTTCATTCGTTTTTCTTTATTGTGATGTGATTGTCTTATTTCAGAAACTCAAGTCATCAAGCTCTGAGATTCTTTCCTCAGCTTGGTCTATTCTGCTGTTAATGCTTTCAATTGCTTTATAAAATTCTTGTAGTATGCTCTTCAGCTCTGTTGGGTTGGTTACATTTTTTTCTATACTGGCTGTTTTGTTTGTCAGCTCCTGTATCTTTTAATTATGACTTGTAGCTTCCTTTGATTGGGTTTCAACATTCTCCTGGATCTCAATGATCTTCGCTCCTACCCATATTCTGAATTCCATTTCTGTCATTTCAGCCATCTCATTCTGGTTAAGAATCCTAAACCAGATGCTGATCTTTCTTCAGTCTTTGAAGTTGCTGTCTTTTGGATTTTTTATTTCTTTTATCCTATTTGATGACCTTGGAGGTTTCATTGTGGTGTAAGGTGGGTTCAGTTGACCGGTTTCATTTCTGGAAGATTTTAGGGGGGCAAGGTTCAGCTCAGGATTCCGAAAGTATGTGCTGTAACTCTGGGAGACTGGTATCAGCTCCCACTTTGTTCTCTGGCTCTTTGAGGTTAGGAATCTGCTGTGCTAGAAGGGCTGAAGTGTTCCCGGACCGCTGGTTATCACACTCCAATGGATGGTGCCAGCCAAAGCACTTCCTAGGGCGGTGGCAGTGGGATCTATCCTCTTTCTTATGTGGCAGTAGCATCTGCAGCTGCAGCATGGTGGGGTGCACATTCATCTGCTGTGACAGGATACTAACGGGTGCTGGGTTGCTGGCCTCTGTGCGGTCCTTCGAAGCAGCGGCTAGCATTGACAGCATGGCTGTGAGGGCGGGGCGAGGACAGGGTCCAGCTGGCGACTGTGTGCGTGTTCACACTGGTGGTGGTGTTTGCACCCTTTGTGAGCGGTCCAGCTGGCGGCAGTGACCTCTTAGAGTAGGGGCGGGTCCACTTTTCTCTGTGCTTAGTTTCGCACCTAGAGGCCGTTTCCACGCACAGGGGTGGGGCATTGGTCAGGGCCGGGCTGGTGGGCTCTCTGCCTGACAACTCTCCAACAACAACGGTGGTTGGAGGAGGGGGCGGGGCGCAGTCACGCCAGCAAAAATGATCTGGCCTGGTTCACAGAAACACCCGCGCTGGCAGGGGAGGGAAGGCAAGGTCAGCCTGCCAGCACACATGCACTGGCAAAGTGTTGTTGGGAGTGGCCACGGCGACTGTATGTGGGAAAAGCGACCTGGTGAGGTTACAGTTGGGGGAGAGTACAAGGCGGCCAAGTGCGTGTGAGCTGGGGTTGCTCTACTGGTCATTCTGCTGGTTGGGTGAGACCACCAGCACCCGAGCTATGATGTGGTCCCCAGGAGATACGTGGGGCTGCACTGCAAGCAGGCGCAGCTATGCTGGGGCCCCGCCAGAGGCCATCAGACTGAGAAGTGCTCAGGTCAGACCGGTTCTGTCTCCTGGGAAAGTGCCTTGCAGAGTTCAGGACCTACAGTTCCCCTAGGGCTAAAGTCTCCTATAGGAGTGAGTCAAGCCTAGTGGGATGGGCAACACTGACCATGCTCCACTACAGATGCTCCTGAACCAAACCCTCTGACCTGCACTACAGCTGGAGTTCCACCCCTTCCACTTCCCTGAACAACTCTCCCGGCCAATTCAAGTGTCCATGGTGGTCAAGGTTCTTCTCCTGCCAGGATTCCAAAGGCCTGTGGGCAGAGCTGGTTGCTCTTTGCCTGTTCTTCTCACTCCTTCTCCAGTAGTAGTTAGGAATGAGTCCTGGTGTACCTGCGCTGAGCAGCATCTGTGTCTCTCCTCTGTCTGCTCTCAATGCTTTCCCTCTGAAGATCTGCTAGGAGTGTGCCAGTCTTCCTGATGCTCTGTCACTCCATGGGAAATGTTCCTCCTGGCTGCATCTAATTGACCATCTTATCCCCTGTCCTGGTATTTTATTTTTGTTGCATTTGAATTGTTTATTTGTTTTTACTTTTTTCATTGTAAGTTCACTTTTTTTTTTCTTGCTGTCTGTCCTGGCTTGTTTGGGCTACTATAACAAAATATCATAAACTGAGTGGCTTATAACAACAGTAATTTATTTCTCACAATTCTGAAAGCTGTGAATTTCAAAATTGGGTGTTGGTAGATTCCGTGTCTGTTGAAGGTCTGCTTCCTGGTTCATAGAAAAGGTGAAGGCTGAACACAGGAGGCGCAGGTTGCAGTGAGCCGAGGTCACGCCACGGCACTCCAGCCTGGAGCTTGGTGATGGAGTGAGAATCTGTCACAAAAAAACAAAAAAAAGAAAGAAAGAAAAGGTGAAGGCGTTCTCTGGGGTCTCTTTTATAAGGGCACCGATCCTACTCATGAGAGCTCTGCCCTAATGACCAAATCACCCCCCAAAAGCCCTGCTTTCTAATATGATCACCTTGGGAATTTGGTTTTCAACATTTTAATTTTAGGAGGGACACAAATATCCAGTCCATAACACTGGCCTTTTTAAAGACTTCCTCAGTGATCGCTCCAATTTCTGTGATATGAAGACAGCAGCATATGCTGCTGTGTAAGATTAGGCTGACTCTCCTTAGAGGTCTTGTCAGTCTTTCTCCTCTTAAGTTCTGGAAGATTTGCCAGGCATTAATTGCTTGAATCTGGGAGGCAGAGGTTGCAGTGAGCTGAGATTGCACCACTGCACTCCAGCCTGGGCAACAGAGTGCCCAAAATCCATAAAAACATACAATTTTTCCTCAAGAAACTAAAATTTTACAGACATGAATGTATTAACCACTGATAGGGATGAATGTGGTAGCCTTTTTTTCTTCACTCTTGGTTTATTTCCCTTGTTGATTTTTATAAAAGATTCATTTTCTTGGTAGTCTCCTTAGAGACGTTCACTGACATCTCTCTGTCATCACCTTAAAAAGACAAAATGTATTGCCCACCAAAATCAAGGAAAGTTGACCCTCCCATAGGATGTATAAATTAATGGACATGTTCCCTGTGATAGCTCTGCTCTTCTTCAATCACCTTTTGATCCAGCCCCCTCTATTCTTAGAAAGTTCTCTCTTTACTCCTTCACCCTTGCAGCAACACAGAGGTAAGGGAGTTTTCTTCAGTTCTTCAGACAATCATGTTCTAATCATGTTCTGGTCACTGAACTTTATGTCTTCTAAAGTTCTGTACTCATCCCCTACTATCACAGAAATTCCCAGGATAGGAGTCTTCATTTAGTTACAATTACATTGTGACCCCATTCCCTGACTTTTACCACTTCCAGAAAATTCCGTCCTTATCATCCCACTCTCCCAGAAACACCAAAGAGACAGGGGTCATTTCGGTACTTCAAAAAACCATATTCTGAACCCAAGCATAGACACTTACTTCCAGAAAGTCTGTCCCTGTTCCTCATCCTCCCCTAAAAACCCCAGTGAGGAGGCTTCAGCTTTCTTTCAACTCATCATGTTCTGATCCCACACCCCTACCTCTAGCTTTTTTGGCTGGAGGAGGGAGATTGAGGCTACTTTGGGAAATCCACAATTGGTAGTTGCTAGAAGGCACCGTACTGATTTTCAGAGGAACTGAAAGATTATTCATGGACTCCACTAAGTCAGCTAGTCTTTATGAAGTGCCTGATTTCACCACTGTGCATTTTCAGATCAGACTCTATATCATCCTCTTCCTGTATACAGGTGAAAGATAACTCCAGCTCCAAAATTATCTAAGGCACAGAGTTTCCCTTAAATGTGGTTCTCAGTTGAATATGCAGGAATTCTGATGACTAAATAGTGTGAACTTCAAATAAAGTGATTTTTGTGTAAGTTATATGTTTTTCCATTTACACTCACTGGCTATCAGTACATACTGTAAAAATTTCCAAATAATTCTTTGTGGGGGCAATGTGGTGAGAAGACAGGCACTCTGAAATGAGAATTGAGGCCATGGCTGTGGTCACAGCTCTTTCACTAATTGGCTGTGTGACCTTAGGAAAATCACTTTCCTAACAATTCCTCAGTTTTGAAACCAAGTTTGCACCAAATAAGTAATTTTCATTTTTTTTTTCACTGTGATCTAGTTAGAAATACATCTTAAAAGTGGCAATATTTACTACATAGAACACATTAGGTTCTCAAAAACAATTCTTAACACTACTCAAGGGTGACAGGATGAGTTTTGTTCTACTTTTAAAAATTGCTTGTTGTAAGCCACAAAACTGATTTCAAGAGCCATAGTGGCAATCCTAACTTTGAACAACACTGGAGGATCTTATTTTTTAACCCCTCAATATTGTAAAAATTAAAGTGTCTGTATTTGAGATATAGAAAAACAATGTATTGAAAAACAGCCACATTCTTGCTGAGTCTCTTTTACCTTCCTCAGCTTGTCATCAAGTTACAAAAGTCAAATATTCTGCATCTCCAGATGATAAAGTCCAATAGAAAATGGCCCAGGCTGGATTCCCGTACTGCACGATATACGACAGGGCTTAGCCCTGGGTGCTTAACATCTGTAAGCCCCAGTGCCCTCATCTGTAAAAGTGGTATAACAATACAGACTTTACAGGTTGTGTTAAGGATAAAAGGAGATCCTGGATGTGAAACTACTGACAGAGGTGATGAATTGTGAGTTCCTCAGACTAAATGTGATCTTCAGGCACACTTTGTTCTGCACAATGAATACTCTCCAGTTTGCTACTGTCCCTTCCACTCCTATAATCATCAGTCTATTGTAACGTCTCATACTTTTCTAATTACTTGCCCACCAAAGTCAGATAAAGATTCATCTTGATATTGTTTATTTTTTATTCTTATGACACATTATACACACACACATATGTATATAGTACATACACACACATCAACGGCACTGATTTTGGTACACATCAGAATTACTTAGAGAGTTTGTTAAAAATGGAGATTCCAGAGCCCCACTCTGTGAGTTTGGACAGTAGGTCCCACATTCTCTAATGCCCCCTGCCCCCAAGGTGTTTTATACAGATGGTAGACTCACTCTGAAAAACACTAGAACATACATTCTTAAAATTCAGACATTGAATTATGGGTATGATCATTCTTTCTTGGTCAGGGACAAGAAAATATTCTCAAAGACAAGTGAGATTTTGAGTCCAGGTAGAGGAAAAATAATATTTACAAAAAATAGCAACTGGAATGAAAGAGGAAGATGATGGAATACAAACTGCTTTTTGAACTGCTTTATGCATTTCATATTATGAAGAGAATATTTTTCCTAAAATGAGTGAAGCTGCCATGCTAACAGTAACTTTTAGGCTGAGACAAAACAATATTCAATTTGAATTCTAATTTCCATTAGAAACTGGTAAGTGGAAACACCAAAAGGCTTACAGAAAAAGTAAATCACAAAAATACAAGCTTGTAAAGCAGTGTTCACATTTTTAACCTCAGGAAAAACTTTAGGATTCAAGGTATGAGGCAAAAGTCATAATGGTTGTCAGGTTCAGGAGTTTGGAAGCGCATATAGTGCCTTATCTGCTGTTCCCTACTCTTTCTCTTGATTTCCATCATCTGCCCTACAAACCTTTCTACATCATCTCTCGCTTCACTGTGCTCACTATGCCTATTAGGTATGGCCCACCGAAAATTAGGGACAAGTCTCCTAACTCGCCCCCGTCTGATATTTCCTCCAGGCTTCTGCCCTTCACCCCCTCCCGAATGGCGGGATTCGTCTTCATTCTGCTTGGGGACCTGCTCCCCTCCTTCGTTTTCTTGTTGGGGATTTTTCCCGTCGAGATTGTTTACCGCCAGCTCCTCTTTAGACTCCATTACTCCTAGGACACAAGAGAGAGAAAATGGGCTGACTTCTTAGCGGACTGATCAGCAGTGAGGACGGAGGCCCTACTAGCTACCTTCCAAAAATCAGAGCCCTGGACTTGACTTTATACTCTTTAACATTTCATTTTTCCACCTGAGAAGCCCCGTGTACCTTGTGGGGTGCCCCCCATCCAAGCCTCTCCCTCCGGCAAAGCCCACCATTTTCCCTGTAGATCCATCTCCAGGCTTCTGCAGGCAGCAAAATGGAGGATGAGGATGGGGTGTGGGAAGAGGAGGATTGCCTTAAGTTGGAGTGGTGAGAGGGTGAAGGCATGGATTGGGGTCTCAGACAGGGCCCCCGCCCCACCACCGTCCCTCGCACCGACCTGGGCCTATCCTTGCGGTGTCCTCCTCCTCCCGATTCTCGACGCGAAGAGCGCCGCCGGGACACTTAGGCCTGCAGACCTGCAGAAGGGCAGGGGTGGGGAGAATAGGGGCTGCTGCAGCAGAAAGCTAGAGAGGACCCGCCGCCACCCAGCCCCTTCCCTGTCCTGGGCCCGGGCCCTCCTCGCCGCCCTCGCCCCCCGCCTCAGCAGCCCCGCCCCCCGCCTCAGCAGCCCCGCCCCCCAAGCTGACCACCATTTTCTGCACCAAGAAGGGCGGGGCAGGGGTGTCGGAAAAGCTTGCGCAGGTGGCGGAGGCAGGTGTTTCCGAAGGGTCGTAGCCTCAGGACCGCCGATTCCTGCGGGGCCGGGCA